>QOVD01003389.1:1589-23520 GCA_003521225.1 Tuber microsphaerosporum | reverse complement strand
TCATCCTATGTCTTAGAGTGGCATCAAATTTTCCATTGTTACACCATTCAAGGAGATAAGGAAAAAATGCTCTACCTTCTAGGTGGAAACCGGCATAATGTGATATATTAAGCCGGACTCCCAAGGAGGTCGTGTCCTGGGGCTCTTTCTCACCGTTACTGCTTATCATACCGTCCTCTGGTGGGGCACGGTCCTAACTCTTCCTTAAGCTTTTTTTCTTAAATTAAATTTTGATGATAATATGCCGGTGATGGTAGTCCTAGAATCAATACCATTTTCGGGAGGTAACCCTTCCTCGCTGCTACACGAATAGAGTATTAGGGATTTAGGCCACAGTCGTGATTAAGGGCTTGAAAAACACCTCAAAGGCATACATCCCATACGGAGGTACAGGGCATAAGTATTGTAGGTTACACAGGGGTTGAGGGTGGCAGACCTCGCTTGTAGAGCCTACAAAACTTATGCCCTGTGCCTCCGTAAGGTTTGAATGCTTATTCGTACCTTGCTATTAGATCCTCGCGGTAAAGGGAAAACTTGAATCCTTGGTATCCGCTATAGCAAGGTGCGACTAGGAGATATATCTTTACAAGTCCATCTGATAAATATTCTAATAGCTGCTCTGGAGCCGAGCGGCAAAGATATTAGAATCATTTATCTGCACCAGTGACCTCTAAGTTATCTAAGAGAGGGAAATCGTTAGCCGAGTCCCAGGACCAGTTAGAATGTCTCTTTGAGAGGCAAATTAGTAGAGTGATCGCTGCATGTTATTTTAGCAGTAACCATGAGTTTATTGGGACTGTGAAGGTGGAGGAGTAGGCCGTTTAGCTCCTGGTCAATGCCGGTAGCTGGATGTTTGAGCCAGAGGTCTTTAAGTTGCAGGTAATAAGAGTATCACAGTCTTTAATCACCCTCCCCGTTCACCCGCCTAATTTTCCTTACATTACTCCCACTAATAAACTATCCCCCGCCGGGGGAGAATCCCTTCGGAGTAATGAGTGTGAAAAATCTCCCAATTCGGCGGAAAATAATTGGTAATAGCACGGAGTGAGCATCCCTAGAAACCCGCACAAACTCGAGCAACCTTTTCCTTAGTTAATTGATTGCTTTCATGCTAGTACCTGAAGCTACTATGCAGCTAGTGTATCTTTCAATCCTAAACACTTTTCAGGAGGCAGGGTTAACTTATCTAATGAGATACATGTTAAAGCACCAAACTTGACCCCTGCCCTTCCACTCTTTCTTTTTTCTTGCTAGGCGGAATGAAATGTCCAATACAGTAGCGCCATCTATACGTCCCTGAGATTTTCCTAACATCCCTCAACAATCATAATCGTCCAAGTGAGTTTTGTGCTGTGGGATATTTACCTCCATCACCACTTCACATCTCATCGCTTGCTTATAAACAACGCTTTGGTGCTTGGGGGTATTGTAACTTGGCAGAAGCTGTCGGGGAAAAAACCTAACTTACCAACCTGCTTCAGCCAGAGGTAGTACAAGAAATTATTTAACTTAAATACCAGTAATGATGGCATGGGAGGAAAGAATCTTGTTGGAGGAAAGAATATTTACCGGTAGTGGAAAAACTTGTAATTATCATAGTAAGGAAACACTAGGTACCTCTTGGCTTGCGCTCAGAGAACAATGTGCCACAGGAATGAATTCAGAAAGAAAAATGTATATTTTTGCTACGCACAGTGAAGGAGCTTAAAGGATTGTGTACTACTGAGATGTAGACTGCGGAAGACTTTGCTAGATGCATGGTGCGGGCTGATAAGCACTAGGGCCCACAGTGGGGGGGTATCAAGGGGAGAGGTACATCTTCGAAAAATGGACTTACAGAATTAAGATTGATCACGATTTACTGATGATACCTGTGACTATCCGCATTTGGCGCCCGCGAAGGAAAGTAAACGCAATTTGACCCTGGGATCATGCAGTCGTAATATAAGGGTTGCAGCGCTTGATATTGTTATTTGGATTCTGTTGTAAATTTCCTGTCTAGGGAAGATCACGCTTAAAATTCTAAGGGGAGGGGTTATTTTCGACCAGTTCCGATGGTCTAACGGCTAAGGAACTGGTCTACGCCAACCCGCAACGACAACCAACGCGAGTTCGAACCCCCCGGTGAGAACGAGTGGATGTAGTCGAGCATTGAAAAATGCTCGGCGAACCACTTTTGTTGCTGGTGAGGGTAGAGGGTGGGAAATGCACTAAGTAAGATCTATCTGCGGGGCAGTAGAGGTTTAGAGCACTAGAAGGGGTAGAGAGTACGTTCTAATAAATAAAACAGCGTTCATAATATAAGACATAGCGCTTGATACTATTAGGGGGTTTTTTTTTTGGTAAATACCCACCCTCGCAGACCGGTTCAATCATGCTCCCACAAGAGAGTCTGTGTAGCGTTCAGGTGATAATAGTCGCTATTATAGCTCAGAGGAAGAAAACCTTGTTTTCCCTCTTTTTAATGCCCAGGGTTTCCTTTTTTCCCTTTCTGCTACCCCCCTGACTGCAGGGCTCATCCCATGATAGGGGTATGATCTAGAGTCAAATTCTACCACTCGTAGCAGGCCTGATTTGCGCTACTGCCTTATTTAGGAAGGGTAAGCTAAGCTCTTCAGTCTCCCAATTTCCATGGGGCAGGATTTCTTAAGCCACCCTGCCTTACGTAATGGATTATTCAATACTAACTCACGATGAGGAGGGGAATTTGTCTTGGGCTCCTGCTGATTGCACGGGGGATAATTGGTTCTTACTATCTTAGCTACTGGGCTAGCTAGCTACCGGTATTCTACGTAATGTTACCACGGGGGCGAATACTTATCCTACTGGCGGGGAGAAATGATACTTTTTTTCACATGAGGTTGAATATCGTACCACCGAAAAATGAACGCGTCACCAGAGCAGATACACCCCCGTGGGAAAGGGGCCGTCTGGTACCAGTACACTGGTAGGCATATAACAGAAGAGTATCAGAATAATACAGTATTCACGACTTATGATAATCTTATTTAGGGCATTGTACCCAACTTTCAAGTTGGGCGTCACGAGTTGTGAGCTGGTCAATGGAGAGCTGTTTGGTGAAACAGCACCCCGAGTGATTATATATGATACAAGTGGCGACCGGCCTTTGGCCAGATTGAGTTTTTCCTATTTTATTGAAAGTCTAGTTCCAACTAAATTTAATTATCTTCTACCACAACCTACCTATCCAACTACCGGCACTAACCACCCGTCACCACTGCAAATACCATATATTCCTTGAGAGTCGCTTACTGCCTTGCCTCACCTCGCCTCGCCTGACCGTACAGTATCGCGCCGGGAGTTGGGGGTATGTGAGACGAAGGGGCGTGTGATTGGCTCGTAGGCCATTTCCGGAACCCAGAAGTGCAGTACCGGTAAACATCGTCGAGCTACGGTACTGTGGCAAGAGGAGTCCGAGGTCTGGCTGACTTCTTTCTACCTTTGAAAAAAAAAAGGGCAAAGATCAGCCCTACTCTAGTTACACTCACCAAATCTTGACCGGGTAAAAGCTTGAAATCGCCACAGTGGGTGATTCTCTTGGCTGATTACTTGCCGGTATTGTACTCACTCACCACCCTCCTCATCCTCCTTGGCGCTTAGATATCAAAATGTCTTTGGGAAACGCACTGAAAGTAGACTAAGACATATCTTCTCATTCATGACTGCAGAATGGTTGCTTATGCAGCGGACATTTAAATTAATTTCGGTGGATTATCGCCCTGGCGGGTATTTCACAAAAGGGTGCGGTAGTGAGCGGTCGAGTCGAGCTGTCGGTCGAGTGGTTGAGATTTTGTGCGCTGCGGGTGGGGGGGTATGTGGAGGTGAGGTGGGGCTTTCGGGTAGATTTCTGTTTTGAGGGTGGTGAGGGGAGTGAGTTATGGTATTGGAGGTTGGGAGTTTAGAAGGATAGAAGGGGGGGTATCGTAGCCAGGCTAGCTACGCCGAGGTTAGGTTATACTGTAACTTAATTGCCCAGGTGACCTTAGCTAGGCCATTGAGCAGCGGTGGAATTCGGGACATCATCTTTAAAGTGTTCTTTTTCGCCCATCTAAGTTTGATATATACAACGCAGTACTTCCGTTATGCCAATCACGAATCCCGGCCGCTACAAGTAAGCTCTTCAGACATATTCCCGCTGAACGGCATAACAATCTAGTACCCAAGCTACTATCTGTATCCACAGCGAGACAAAACTAATTGCGGAATTTCAACGTCATCCGATATCACTCATCAAGCAGTTTGCCTCTACCCACCTCGGTGTGCTTTCGAACCGCACTTCGAGGTCGCACTCATGTCTCGGCTACAATCCGCTAGACTCAGCCCAGGTACCGGGATAGGAACTGAGAATAGGAAAAGCAAAAAATGTCGCTTTTTCGTTCTCATCTGGGAAGAGGTAGTGCGCTGGGCTCCGCACTCTGTGCCATTTCATGCACCCTTTCAACTCACTTTCCATTTAGCTATCATGAACACTATTGCTTCTACAATGTCTGTCCTTGATCTCCGCGGAGGTGTTTTCGGATATGTTCTCGGGTCCAGAGCCACTATTTTCTTTATGGAGGACTAGGAGTGGCTCCTAGGAGTATTTATTTATTACCTTGTAGTTTGGGGGTAGCTTATTAAGAGAGAAGGATTGTTTTCGGGTCGTTTGGAGCTACCGCATTTTTTCAGCATGAATCAAGAGCGAACTACCAAAAAATCGTCACTATCATGGATTTATCCATTTATCGGGGATATATTTGGACGTGTACTAATTGAAGGAAAGTTAGGTCTCTCCCAGTCTAAAGATCTTGCTCTACCTCTTCCCGGTGCTAGCTTTGACTCAGGTACTCCTAGGTCCCGTGTTCGATAGCTGGAGGTTTATTTGGAGAAAGAAAAATTTGTAAGAGAGCGCCACCACCCGTAGGCTCGGGTGTTTGGGGGAATATGGGCTCTATAGGCTCTCACAAAGTCACGGCTAGGGGCGTAACGAATGTGGGAATCTTACAGTTAGCCTAAGGAGAGTTGCTATTATCCCCGGGCCGCCTTGAAACGTTTCCTGGATAGCAATTGCGGGTGAGGAACTCTCCCGCTGTACCATATGCTCCATTGAAGGTTTTCATAGCGCAAAGCAATATGTTAACGGATATCGAGACCCTATGGGTGAAGGGGCAGGTTGCGGACTATGATTACTATTCCATATTCGAGAGTAAGAAAAAGATTTACAGAACCAAAGGAGTGGACTTAGCTTGTGTTGAGTACTAGAATCTTTAGTTCACGTAATTTAATGCAGTATCGGTTCACCTAAATAGCCCATGGCCGCAAAACCACAAGGTAGAGGGGGAATCACATCGTGAACAGAATGGAAGATTAAAACCTCTGAAAAATTTCAATCGCAGAGTATTTCTAGACTGCTAAACTGGAATATTCCATCTGATCCTATTTCGTCTCTAAATCCAAGACAAGGCTTGTAGTGGATTCGCTCAGAGAATTTGGCATACAGCGCCCAAAGGAACGTTAAACCTAGGATTTCCATACACTAGAACAACTGCCACAATAGAGAGTTGACACATCCAGGTAGGAAATCATGCGGATTAGTTTGTTCTAAAGCTTCCATCTCTGTTTCTCTTGCACAAGTAAGCAAAGCTCTGAAAAGCAGACGTGATCCTTCCTAAGTTATACTAAAACTCCACGTCTTCCCATGATCGCTCTCCTTGGATAAATTTTTGTATATCCCTTGACTCCCTAAGTCTAACCCCCCGTCTCTTTATTGTTCTATTCCATCACTTCATGCTATTTGGGCTATTAAGTGTTTAAAGTAGACGGAACGTCGGGCTAGTCGTTCTCTGAGTTGCATAACTCAGTAGACAGATTAGACTTCGATACCCATGGAAAACTGTCCGATACACCGATTCTGCCATCAATACTATGTAGCCTCGTAGCCTAAGTTTGTGCTAAGCAACCCGCGGGGTGCACGTACGGTATGTCAGGAATCAACTAAGGAGGTATTGTGTGGCCTTAGGGATACCGAATCCCACAGAATGTAGGAGTCGGTAGCTATTCGTCTGTGACTGGAGGAGTCTCTGTCTGGCTCTGCCGGCCATCCTGGAATGAGGTTGAAATGGCAGCCAATCTCAGTAAGATTCAGGTACCGTGCTCTTTGTAGGGTCCTTGTGATAGGAGGGAAGCCGCAAAGGAGTGCGAACAGAGCCGAGAAACCGGCCAGTGATGTGGGCCGAGTGAAGAGGAGGTATAGTTCACTTGATCTTCCCTGATCAAATGTTGAGGTCGTCCACCTCTCCCTCAAAATTACTACCATAGAGCCTCGAACGTACCTAGGATCCGATACCTTATCGTGGGTAGTTAGTATCTCAATTCCCATATCACGCCTTCTCCGTACAACCCCTTCTTTCACCCCCAGGTTCCTGGGTTTCATGGGAAAATCTCCGCCAGTGCCAAACCCGCCAAAGCTTTGAAATCTCCGACCTACCCAAGCGTAGCCTAGTAGCAACCTAAGTTTGCTTAACAGTGTGCGGCCCATTTGAAAGGATTGATTCTAGAAATCTTTCAGAGTGAAAATTGTTCGCAAAGTCGATCCCTCAAAGGTCCTACTTAGCCTTTTTAGCCTTTCTCCTGTTGGCGGTGGCCTTCAGAAGAGTTTGTCAATGATTTCATCAAATGGTTTGGCACGATCGTTCACGGCTCTTAGGCTATCGTCGACTCAAATTTCGTTAGTTGTGTCAGCACCCTGGGGATCTCGGGTATCAGTGTGGCAGGAACTCTGGCAAAGCGCCATTTGGGTGTCCTTGTGGCTGTATCGGTGTCTTGTTCGAGTTCTTCGGTGGCTGCATAAAGAGGCTTTGTTATCCCGAAGCTAGGTAGAGAAAAAGTCTGATAGCCTATGCCAATGATTTAGTAGTGGAGTTTCGCTCTGAAAATTATTCAAGATGTGGCCCTCTGGTAGGGGGATTACCGCAATTATTTTGAAATGCGGTTGGTATAATACTAAGGTTCCTCGTAGCAGATGATATCTCAATTACTCACAGTTTTGCCACTTTACTTTCACCATTGTTTCTTCCCATTTCTGTTTGTTGTTTGATCTGATCTCTTGCTGTTTTTTGAGGAACGCTGAATGTAGGTGGTTGTGAATAATAAAATTTCAGTCATAACGTATGCGTGTTTCCGGCGCGGTGTATTTTTAGCGCTCTATGTTTCCGGCCCTGGGGTTCGCACTTGAAAAATTACTTGTAGCGTCGTTTCCTTCCGGGAACCAACCAGCAAACTTCACCCTCTTCCATCCAAGACAAGAACAAAACGCCTTCCCTGTCTTCGTCTGGCACCTGTTGAATTTTTCTAATCACTTGTGCACTGCTCCTCACCAAGGATAAAACTAAAAAACACCCCGAGACCGCCGATACAAACTCCGAGCTTCCTTCCTAACAATTTCTTCACATCCTTCCTAATTCGCCTCTTCCTATAAAAACCTTTAATTTCACATCTCCCTACAGATAAAAAAGGTATTTAACCGTATATCCAACCCATACATCCTCAAAAGGCTAACACAAAACATCAAAGACTCACTTCATCCATCATGTCTGACGAACCTACTGAATGCCTTCACGAGAAGCGATTCAGGGAGCTCCAGATGAAATACATCGATCTGACAATGAATTCCAAGGTCCTTGAGCAGGAGACCAAGCACTGGAAATCGCAAGCTAAGGCTTTGGAACTTGAGCGCCTGGCTTTGAAGCACAAGCTGGAGCTATCAGAGAAAGAGAACGAAGAATTGCAAACTCAGGTCGAACATGCGGCTCAAGAACAGGTCAGGTTGAAAATCAAGCTTAAGGCCCGCCGGCGTGAAAACAGGGGGCTGAAGAAAAAAGCTGGGGGAGGGAGGGCTAGTGAGTTAGAGGAGGTGGTAGCTGGCCTAGCTGATGTGAAGGTGGAAGAGGAAGAGAAAGAAGAGTGGGAGATCCAGGCCGAGGAGGTGGTGGTGCACCAACCGGAGTGGGAGAATTGGAACTTGTAAGCTGTGGTGGGTGAGGAGAAGAAGGAGGGCATACTCGAGGTAGAGCGCTAATGGTGGAGTAGTTTGAGAGGGGGTGGGTGTCATGGAGATTGAGCAAATAGATGAGGAGGAGGGAACGAGGGCGAAGGTAGTGTATTGGGTTACTGGTTTGCAAGTATTGAGAAAGCTAACCCTCCTGAGGAGCTAGAACGGCCGAGTTGTCGGTTCCGGCGGCGAGGGATGGAAACCGGATAATTTAGGAGGGAGGGCAGAAGATGCCCGGAAAGGTTGCTGTCTGCTAGGAGGAGGGATAATAAAGGCTTCTTCGAGAAGTAATGTTTGAGAATGCTTTTAACAATACTAGCTAAAGTGTGAGTTGCTAAGCAGTCTACATAAACTATCATTACCAAATTCATTCTAGCGGAGCTAAACTGAGAGCGTGAAAACAAAGTTTGTGGAATCTACCCTTTGTGAGAAGGACGTGAAATAGCGTAGAAGTGGAGTGAATACTGTATATATAAAAGAGTGTTCCGACGATGCCTATAAGTCATCATCCAAGGGAAATTATAGGGAAAACATAATTTTTCCTTTGGATAACGCTACCTTTCCCGGGCCCAAGAATCTGGATAGCCCTGGTACTAACACCAGTGCGCTAAGGAACCCGCAAGTGCCCTAGGACATTGTTATACTTTTTATTTGCCTAATAGTGCCTCCCGGATCTTTCTCTGGTGCTTAACTGAGGGTGGCGCAAGGATTTGTAAAGCTGTGGATCGCGATCCAAAGCAAAGTGGCACAAGGATTGAATCCGGGGGGCTACAAGGGAACTAGTCCTTATAAGGTAGATGGTTTGGGCTCGTATTTGAAAATTAAAACAAGGGTCCTCTGATACTAGCCATTAAGAAGAGGAAGAAGAAGAAGGTGAGTAGATTTATATATATTGAGATTTTAGAAGAGGGTTTAGTTGACATCTCATGGGAGGAGGATGATAAAGTTGAGGATCCTTGAGCGGGATTGTGCGAGGGCACATACTGCAGGAGGTATGGCGGCTTGGTTTAAAAACAAGAATATACATGTTAGGTATGGCCATTGAATTCACCTCGCCTCAGCCCCATTGATTATGTTTGGAAGAGGATGAAGGAAAAGTCACATCGGTGCTTTCTTGATATTAACGAGACTAAGTGGGCTCTAGGTACTGTTAGAAAGCATTGAGCAGACACTCTCAATAAGGTTTGGACTTAGGATTTTGAAGGGAAATTTTTCAGAAAGGCTCTGGGAGTCCACGCCTAGGAAGATGTCCGCTATTTAAGTGTCAAGGAATCATATACGGGGTGTCGGGGGTTTTTTTTGTTGCATTATTTGCATGAAGATTCGTTATATTTATTTCTTGCCCGGATGAGTTTTAGTGTTTTTTGAGCAGTTATGGCTGGTCAGGTAGTAAATTTATACTGGTGGGGTTGCTGTTGTAGTGCTAGACGGAACGATTTGGGTTGGTATCATGTTTCACAAGATATTCAGCAACCACCCCACCATCATATAAGGTCACTCGTTTGTAAATGGCGGAGCACAATCAGAGTTACTAGTCGACCTTACTTGCCCTGTCTGTTATACACAGGCTTACCCGGTAGCCGGGGGGCTACATTCCGGGATATTGCTTGAGTGAGCAGCCTGGAATAGTGCGGGTCGGCTTCCCTTTCCTTTATCCATTTAGTGAGGGCCAGGTAATCCCGAGCAGAGGTTAGGCAGAGAATTACTGCAGGCCTTCACCCGTCCGCCTGGGTAGACGCGCTGCCCTGCTCCGAGCACTAGTTTAGTTCCTACTCGTTAGCTTCAAATTGTAGATACCTAACCCTGACCCGGCGGGGTTGCTGTATGTTTCGGTTTGGGAGTTGGGACAGGTGTATAGAAGCTGAATAGCAACGCCCTCCCTGCCCTCTCCATAGAAATCCCGCTCCTCTACAAACGGAAATTGTGCTCAATTTTTATCCATCCCTCTTCAGCCCGAGATTGTGGCCGACTGGTCTGTAGCCACGGGGCCCTGGGTAGTTACCACGCATCCTCCCTCAAAAAAAAACACTCAAGTGCAAACTTCGCTAACCCTTTCTTGCGCCTATTCTTAGAAAAGCTAACTTCGGCCGGCATGGAAAGCCCCACGTCCACCCAGGAGAGACTGGAGGCGGAAATCGCGAGGCTTAAGGAAAGGATCACCGTTCTTGAGAAACTTTATCAGAAAAGGTCTGCGAGAAGTTCTGCCATTCTCTTCGGAACGGATATCGATCTCCGCGAAGGTTTTATCGAGTATTGGTATTCGGCGGTTGGAGGATTGGATAGGTGGTTGAAGAGGATCAAGGTTTACTTGGCCAATTGGTGGGAGAAATTGGAAGCTGAGCTAGAGGATGAGCTGTACGGGTGGGGCGTAGAGAGGTGGGAAGCAAAGGTGAGGGTGGAGAAGGTAATGGAGGGCCACAGACTGGTCGGGGATCGGGATGAGGCAATTCACCTCAGAATGGAAGTGTATCTCCCTAGATGTTTTGTTGAGTACTGGATTTGGGGGTTTGGCCAGTACGGGAAGTGGTTGAATTGGATAGTGACTGGATCGAACAGCCACAAGGAAAAACCCAAAGGCGGAAGAGAAGCAGGATCAGGCGCCGTGAGAGGGGTCGAGGATCCGGGGGTAAAGATTTGGGCGGGATACGGAACCGTTCTAGAAGGTGGAGGCGATGGGGATGGCGAAGGTGGTGAAGATAGTGATGATGCCCAGGATGGCGAGGAGGATGGTGAGGATTATGAAGGTGATTGGTTCGACGACGGCCATGTCGATGGAGGCGAAGAGGTCGTTTTGGCACTAGGTGTTTAGGGAGAACTTGGGGTAGTGTATCTAAAGGGGCTATGCGGTTTTGGCCGGGCGGCTCTGTCAGATAGCTCAGGTAGACATAGGTGGAACTCTTGAACCTTTGGAGGTCTACCGGCCTTGGCAGCACCTTAAAGGTAGAGTAGATAGTATTATGGATAAAAATTATTTTCCCCCATAGCGTTTCTTTTACCTCCACTGTTTTCCGCTCTTTTGTACCCACCCCCCCCCCAGAAAGCGTTCTGGGGGTGGGTCATGGGTTATTTGGGGCATCTGGTACAAATCTTTCTAATTCTCCTCCGGGGCCGCCGGCGCAATCTCATCCTCAGATCGTACATGAAGACCCTAGTTTTCCCTCTAGAACTCCATCTCCCAGTTCCCGCGCGATAGTGGCTACCCTTGGTACAGCCTTTTTGGTACTAGGTCGCTGTAATCATAGATCACTTTACTCTAGAAACATTGTGATAGTGTCCCACCCCCCAATCACTACTTGGTGGTCATATAAGTCTAAGGGGGCGCCCTGCACCAAGTTTGAGACTCCTACAGGCTGGCGCGAAGGCTTGGGTTAGGCTGGGTAGCTAAGAATATCAACCGGTTTGCCCTGCTTAACCTATGCCTGGCCAACCCAGCCCATTATGGAGCTGTCTTTAAATTAAATCGAATTCCTAATACATCATTCATTCATCTATATAGGATTTCTAGAACCAAGACTAAAAAACACACTGGTGACCTTAGCCATCCGGTGTTTGTGCATAGCCCCCGCTATTTAAGTATACTCCTAGGAACTCCATGAAATACCCTGAATCTGATTTCTGCCCCCTGCAGCCTTCTAACGTCTTCAAAATAGTCTTACACACCCTCGGTTATCTCGGCTAATCCACTCAGCATCTATACCATCTATGTCTCCTTGAGGTCGGAGTCATGCATGGCCACTTGGTTCCCTACTGAGGTGTGGGCAGCCCTTGTAGAAATGGTTCGGGGTGAGCGAAACTGGATAAGCAACAGCCGGGATTAAGTGTTTGTTCTACTTTCAATTGGGACCTGGAAAGTGTCCGACAAGAATAGGTTAAGAAGAAGAGGTCTGAGAGTGTGAATGGTTCGTTCCATCCTATTTTCACTCTTACGATCTAACATACTAAAAATTAAACAGGAAAGAGCGCATGGAAAACGTCGCAAAATTAAAAGCCATGAAGCAAAAGAAGCGCGAAGAGAACAGAAGGCCGGTAAGTCAGGCAAGAAGGTTAAAGTTGGCGGGAAGCATAAGGTACAAATGAAGAAAAAGAAGAAGGGCGCTCGACCCGGCTTTGAAGGGAGTATGAAGAGTGAGCTTAGCGGAGGAGGAGGCTGTCATCCAAAGGAGGGGAGAAAATAAAGGTGAAAGGTTCAAAATAATAATATTATATAGAGATACGTGAGCGTAACTTCGAAAAAAGAGCGGCGGAGAGAGGAAATATGATGTTTATATGGTGGGCATTAGCGGATATGGGGACAAGGGAGAAAGGAAAGGCGAGATAAGAATCGCAGTAGGATAAGGTAGATTAATTGGTTTATCATACTAGAAGGTGAGAAAGCTAATGTGTGCATAGGGCTGGGGGAAGGGAATTTGTGAAAAACACAAGAGGCCTGCTACCAATGACCACTAGGACAGCTCTATGACTAAGCAACAGCCCCCAATGGGGTGAAGAACCCCTGCTTCTGTTTTCATCATTTTTTGCTCCACACGCATTGCCTCTCCTTCTCTTTGATTATTTGTACTAGATTCTAATCTCAAGACGCTACCGCAACCCAATTTCGATGCCTGGAGAGTCGCCATTAGTCTGTGTCGTTTACCCGTATCCTCTACTGCTCAATGACAAAGCACCACACTGTCGGCAAGGGAATCCGCCAAGTCCGGTAACCTAGATGGGTACTTGGCTATTTCTGCGTTTGGGTATTGCTGTGCTCGGACTATATCTTGGGCTAATAAGGTATAGAGTTCGGAAAAAGAGAGCAGATTTGTCGGTTACTGTTTGGAATGTTCTTTCTTTGGGTTTGTTCGATGGCCAGTTGGTTCGCGCCACATTTTAAATCATCGAGTCCGTTCAGCTCGTTGTCAGTCAGTCTTCGGTCGGCACTTAGGAAGGACTTGGGCGTTGGGCGGTAAAGGTATGGCCATAGACTTTTGTCATCTTACTCGTTACTAGAGCGCTAATGGAAAAGGCAAAGGTATATATATAATATATAAAACATAGCAAAGGACTATAAATCCCCCCATGGATCACCACATATACTATCTCTATTCCTTTGCGCATTTCCGTCGTGACAAAAAAAAAACATAGCTGGAGAGCCTTCTTTGTAAAATCTCCATAACTCCGGAACAAATGAAACCACCCACCACACCCTTGAAATATAAGGAAACTTCTATCATCGCGATCAGCATGCAAGCACTTTCTTCCAAATTCAGCAGTTCTTTGTTTTCGTCCCCTCTTCCTTTTGTTCAAGGAACTGATAAAGCAGAGATCAGGACGTGATAGCATTCATGTAGTAATGTTGGTGAACAGCCGAAAGGGACAGAATTAATTTTTTCAGGAAAAAAAGGCTTGCGGAATAGGCAGCAGAGTTAAATATATCAGAGCAGGAGGAACAACAAGATCTAAGAAGAAAATAGAGCACTACAAACCATACTTTAGAAATGATGAGAAAGTGGATTCTTCGCTCGCTCCCACGCACGTATTTCCTTAGTTACAGTGCTATGAACAGCCTACCCGCCCCTCTAATAGTTAAATCAATATTTGAATTTTAGGCACAAATAACGAACTCATTTGTAGACGAGTAGTGGTGGAGGTGGGCAGCTGAGGGGATGAGTCCGGGGAAGTAGGGGTGGGAGCCACCAATCGATGGCAGAGAGTAGACCAATTGTGTCAGTAAGGAGGGAAGGTCGTAGCCTGGGATATTAGACCCTGCGGATCCTTTTGAGGAGTGGTTCGGGTAGCTCAGGTGGCTTAGCTGTGAAGGGCTCAGATAATTCCTCTCGGAGTGATTATTTGACGGTGAGGTCGTGCGGGCCCTCCAGCAACTGTGCAATTTTCGCATATCCATTCCCGTCAGTCCACTGAAATGGTGTTCGGCCACTCAGATCTGCCGAGCTGGGATTGGCATCGTTCGGCTCCAGTAGCGTCTGCAATTCCCTCACACACACCCCCGGAAGCCCATGGAAATGGCGTTGCGCCAATCTCGTCTGCAGCGCCGCAATTGACATCGTTCTGCTCTAACAGTGTGTTCACAGCCCCCTCATGCCCGTTCCTAGCAACCGGCGGAAATGGTGTTCGGCTATTCTCACCTGTCGAGTTGGAGCTGATACCGCTTCGTCCTAATAACATGTCCGCAGTTCCCTTATGCCTAGACGCAGCTGCCCATGATAACGGTGTCCGGCCACCCTTATCTGCCGTGTCGAGATTGACATCGCTCCTCTGAAATAGCACCTCCGCAATCCCCTCATGCCCCATCCCGGCAGCCCATGATAATGGTGTACGGCCCCACTTGTCTGGCGTGTCAGGGTTGACGTCGTTCCGCTCCAATAGCATCTCAACAATTCCCTTCAGCCCTTTAAAGACAGCCCGTGGCAATGGCGTCCAGCCCATGTAGTCAAGCGTATTAGGATTAACGTCGTTCCTCTCCAATAGTACTTTCACAATTCCCTTATTCCCGCACTGGCAAGCCCATGAAAAGGGTGTTCGGCCCTCGTTATCTGCTATATCGGGGTTGAGACCCTCCTATTCCAGTAACATCTTCACTACCCCATCGTGCCCCCCCCCTCACAGCCCATGAGAGCGCCGTACCACCGCTCGGGTCAGCTGCGTTGAGATCCCATTTCTTGATCTCAAACAAAGAAACCATGGTTTCCAAAACTCCAAAGAAAGCTCCACCGACCATCGTGGAGCCCAGTGAACCCAGTCGGGTCATTTCCAGCACAGAAGGGCAGCCCCTGTAGAGCTTTTTCCAGTAGGAGAATCTTGCAAGATATATGCCTGTCAAATCTATCAAGTAGCTTTAATGTAAGAGGTATTACACTTTTACTGGTTTCTCGCCGAGTATGCGCTCCCCAGTAACAAGAAGCATATTTAAGAAAGGGAACTGTCGGCGGGGGTGAAGTAAGAGCAGGCGAAAGGTCCCTGATGCAGACAAAGTTGAGGTATGTTAAACAAACCTCCGCAATCGCCGAATGGGGACTTGGGAAAAGTGTAGGATTGGCTAAGATATGCTCCTGTAGAGTGAAATACACAAGCCGGACAGTTGACGATGATGAATCGACCGTGACCAATCCTAGCCCGCACTTCATTATCGTCCGTATCGTAGGTACATTGTCTTTGTTTAGATCTTTTAACCCCATCTCTACCCCTAAGGCTTGGCATAGCTCGTCTGGCTGCAATGGCCGCTCCGAATATGCTACCCACATGATGGCCTCCATTCCTAGCCGCGATCTAGCCTTCTCCTGCGCCTTGATCCTTTCGAAAGTAGCAGTGTATACGTCCCCGACATCCTGGCCTTTTGACATCTGTTTAAGCTTTTCCCTCCTCCGATGGATTGTTGTCTCCGCAAGAATCGCCTCGATGCTGAGGGATACAAGAAGAAATCTATTCATGATCATAAGCAGCGCGACCTCTACCCAACACGGGAAACTACTGGACATACATCTCAGATATTGTTTTCGGAATTATTTTTATTATATTGGCTCTTAGGCGATTGTCCATGGCATCAGGTTCCGTCTACCGTAAAAACCGAAATAATTGAGAATGGCGCTAGGACGTTGGAGTTGCCTCTCCTAGTAAGGTCTATTGTCTCAGCCGAGGGCTGAAGGATCTTTCTCACTGTGTTTTCTCCCCCTAATCTAAAGGGGGGAATTCTGGACGTCCTAGCGCCATTCTCAATTATTTCGGTTTTTACGGTAGCTTCATCCTCAAAAATGCCTCGGTGTCGCCCTTTGTTGGACTAATTGAGAGTGTATTGACACCGGGGAAGAACTTCTCAACCTCACCGCGGATAAAAGGCCTTCCAGTTAAGAATAACCAGACATTCAACAACTCTTGAGCGATAGTTTGCAGAGAGTTAAGAAAGCTAGTCCGATGCGCCGTGAGAGACTCATCCAAGCCGTCGATACATATAACCACCCGTTGTCGTCGCACAATTGCCGTCTTCAGCATTTTCACGAGTTCTGGAACTTGTGGGCGTACCCGACCAAAATGATCCTTCGCTCCTTCAAAAGCTCTGTGTACACCCTTTGGGATGTTCCCTCTCCCCACCAACTGATTGAGCATAGCCCCTAGCATGTTCGATGCAGTCTGCCCCCCCCTGTTGAGGTAGTCACAATACAGCCCAGCGACTACCGTATCCTGCCCACTGCCAGAAAAATGATCGATTACTAGAGAGCTAAAGTTGCAAGTAGTCAGTGATATGGAATTTCTCCTGAGATTTCTTGTGTTACCTAAGATGAGTCTTCCCCACACCTGGATCGCCATGGCAAAATAGCACAGAATTAGCGGATCCACCTCCCCCTGTATTCCATCTCTGAAATTCGCTTGTTTTGAAAATCCATTGTCCCACACCCGCGAGTCGGGTCTCCCTTAAATGTTGATGTCTTTTTTGAGGCTGGAGTGATGACAACCAGTGTAGGACCTATGCCTTGTCATCTGCTATGGTTGAGTTGAAACTGTTGACGTTGAATGACCCGGTAATTCCCTTAGAGTCTATACTATCCAAAGATTGCTGTTTGAGATGGAAGGAAAGATGATGACTCAGAGTATCAAGGCTGTTAGCAGTCTTCTGAGAGCAGAAGAAAGTCATGTTGAGGAGCAAGGCCGTGGGGTGTCACAAACCAGAATTTCATCCAATCATGTGACGCAAACGACTCCCAACATCTCCGAATGAGCCTCTTTCGAATGAGCCTCCTTCGAATTTCCTCAGAAAAATCGTAATTTCTACGACTAAAATGGTCTAAAGGCTACTCCTCTCGCACTCCCACTTCAACCAACCACTAAGGACAACATCCGGACTTGTAATTATAGGGACTCAAAAAGATCCGAACGAAGTCCGGTAAATTCACCATATCTTCGAACCCAATATTTTTCGTTTGCCCACTCTTACCCTACGGCATGTCCCGCGGGGTAGTTGTCCGGAGGCTTGCCGATGCCACACAAGTGTCAGAAGCGTGCGATCTGAAGTCGCCCTGGGAAAATCTTTTACTAGTGATCAGCAATTGCCATAACATTTGTGATGCTTAAACGCTTGAAATCCTAGTACTAGGTATCAACTTACTATAAGTTCGAAGCTAGATTCGATACTCTCAATTTTGACCTCCAATTCTCTAAGCTTGAGTTCATCCCGCCGAAGCCCCTCCCTGTTGTTCATGCGGGTTCGCCGATTGACTTGTGCACATCTCCCTTCAAGTCTCTGCAGTCTTGCCACTACAGTTCCTAATTAATTATTATAAAGTGACTATAAGCGCGGGCTATAACTTGCCTAAGCTTGCAAGATCGTCATCCAAGATGCGGAAATGGTCCCACTATCCAACAGTTCATCAGTTGAGCAAAAGGTAATTTGTATGTAGAATGACTTACTTATACTAAACGATCATCACCGCCTGCTCCCGGAGTTTGCTTTGGCTTTTGGCCCAACGTTGTGGCTGGTGCTGCCGATAAGCTCAGACCTATATCTCAGTTCATAGTCCTCCTATCTACTGCTCCGCCGTGAAACCCGCTGGCCAGACACGCCAATGGATGATACAGTATGAAAACAGGTAGCGGCGCGGGCCACGAGTTGTCTTAAATGTCGTACCGTAGAACTCGAGTAATTGGACCATGAGCTAGGACGTTAGAGTTGCCTCTCCTAGCAAGGTCTAGTGTGTTTTTCGCCCCTTTTTTCCAGAGGAGGAAATTTTATACCACCCAGCCCACTGTCGAATTATTCAAGTCTTTATGGCAGCATTTTTCTTGGATATGTTGCTTTGAGGCTATTTGGTGTTATGCGGTCCAACCAGATGCGGGGGATATGAGGGCCTCCCACTTAAGTTAACTGAGGACAAACCGCCGAATTCCATGTGTAAGCAAATCCCCCGGTAACTTGTCATGCAACGGGGCCGATAAGTCCGGTAATAATGTCAAGGACACATTAACAAAGAAACAACCACGCAGGTGTACGAAGTTCTTTGCTAGTTGCCGCGTCTCCTACAACACGTCTAACATGGTCTCCCTAGAGTTTCTTAGGTGAGAGGAGAGGATGAAGAGTCCTCGGGTAAGTAGTTACTCTATAGGCCTCGAGCCTAGCTAAGCTGCACCCTCAGCGAGGTTCCGCGTACTTTGGTAAGTGGTAGTGGTTAGGAAAGCGAAGTAGATGTACGCTTCTCCTTGGCACCCGCTAAAATCGGCGTTCATAAGATATCATTCGATTTAGTCTCCTAACTTGGGTGTTGGAAGTCTTACTGCAATATGATTAGTGGTATGGATCTGTTGGGCCGGCTACCAGGCTACTTGGGACATACGGAACGCGGAAATGACTAGAGTCATATTGATGTATATTCATACTATAGACTGCTATAAGTAGGGCCTTCTCAGGCGCGTCTATAGGCAAGCAAGCAAGATAGCAACTATCATTCTCTTTCTCTCATTGATCAGCCCCTTTACTATTTGCTTCACCTCTGGCTTCTTCTGTGTGACCTCCAACAGGTTATGAGCCCGGGGCAGCTCACAACTCCGCTCAAGAATATCAGAACGAATTGCTCCCACCAATTATCAGTATGTCATTTCACCAGAACAACGATTTGCTCCCACTCCCAAAGGAGAGATACCGATGCAAGTTTGGCGAAATCGATAAGCTGAGCGATACCAATTTCGCTCAATGGGTACGAAATATTCGTGCATTTCTGAGAGGAGAAAACTGCCTCCAGATTGTTCTTCAACAAGAACCCGAACCCCCAGCCGACGACTACACCAAGTACAAAGATTACCAGAGCAGGAAGGGCGCCGCCTATGCTCTAATCTTCGCTTCTTGTACTCCAGAAATTCAGGAGTACATTAGTGGCATGGACGAACCGGCAGAGATGTGGGACAAGCTTCACCAAAAACTAGATACCACTGCGTCTCGAGCTGGAAGAACTATGCTAGCTCGTCAGTTTAATCAATCCAAGCCTGATCCGACTGAGCCAATTCAGAAATACCTTTCCAAGCTGCTTCATTTTCGTCGAAGACTGGCTGGCACTGAACAAGCGATATCCGACGAGGCCTTCTCCTCTCACCTTATTTCCACACTTCCTACCTCCTTCAATAGCTTCGTTGACATTGTACTCCATCAGCCTGATGGCTATAGCGTGGAAAACCTAATCTCAAAGGTGATCGAAGCTGAAGCAACGGCCAACAGCCGAAATAGCGAACAGACTAGCTTGAACACTAGTATCACCTCTGGGACTGCACTCTATACGAATAGCTCCACTCGGAGCTTCAGAGGCAACTTCCAAAGGGAAAACCGAGGTGGATTTAGCCTGAGAGGCAGTAGTATGATAGGACGAGCAAGAGGAAGGGGAAACTGGAGAGGAGGCTGTCAGGAAACAATAACCTGCTGGTACTGCGGGATACGCGGACACCGGGAATCCGAATGCCGAAAGAAGCGACGTGCAAGTATATCCAGAAACCATCAACTAACCCGACTACACAACAAGCCTAGTACTGCTTCTGCAAGTGTGACCAGAGTTCAGGCACTTATGGCAGGTAGCACCTCAAGCTACAAGCATGAATGGGTAGTAGACTCTGGTGCCTCGCATCACATATGCAACACCCGATCCGCTTTCCGCAATATTCACTTTCTCTCCTCTCCAATTAGCATTCTTCTTGGAGACTGTTCTGAGGTTTACGGAATTGGAAAAGGAGAAATCAGTATGAATTTAGGCTCTGGGCTTTCGCTAGTACTTACTGCACTCTATGCCCCAGCCTTTAGCCTTTCCCTATTTTCAATTAGTCAACTTCCAGCAAGGTACTCGATAATCTTTCAAGGAAATACCTGCCTCATAGCCGATCGCCAAGCTACCACTCCCGAAATCGAGTTAGCAACACTCCGTGATGGTCTATACCGACTGAAGGTTCAAATAACCCACAAGAACCCGCAACCAAGAGGTAAGGCAATTGCAGCCTTGGCCTCCAGCAAACCTAGCCTTGAACTATGGCATAAGCGGTTTGGTCACATTGGAGTTCAGAGTCTCCGATACGTCTTAGGCGAATCTTTTCCCGCTAGTGCCACCCTACCATTATGCCAGACCTGTGTGCTCGGCAAGCAACACCAAAAGATTATTCGAACTCCGGTACCTACTGTATCACGCCCATTCGAATTAGTGCACTCGGACGTTTGTGGCCCGATCTCGATACCATCATTTTCAGGTCAGAGGTACTTTGTCGTCTATGTTGACGACTTTTCAAGACGAACTTGGGTCTACTTTGTTAGATCAAAGGAGTCTCTTGAAATGACATCAGTATTTCAAGAGTTCTTAGCGCGTATGGAAAAGGCCTATCCAGCATGGCCTATAGCGAGATTTCGCTGTGATAATGGCAGAGGAGAGTATGATAATAGACTCTTTCGTGGAATTCTCAGAGTCTCGGGAATCTCCTTTGAGCCAGCACCACCATATACTCAACATAAAAACGGCAAAAGCGAGCGAATGATCCAAACCCTAGTCACGAAAGCACGGACTATGCTTATTGACGCTAAACTACCTACTGCTATGTGGGCAGAAGCGATATCAACTGCAGCCTACCTGCATGAGCGTTCCCCAAGCCGGCCTCTCAAACACCAAACTCCATACGAATTGCTAAACCAAGGAAGGAAACCCGTTATCCACCACCTATGCAGATTTGGCTGTCAGGCATATAAGTTGGTTCCACCACCACAACGCAAGCACAGAAAGTTTGGAGAACGCTCCCGTCTTTGCACTATGATAGGTTACGTACATGATGCTACCACTATGTGGAGGCTTTGGGATACAGTAGAAAAGCGGATGATTACAGCATCAAATGTAATCTTTGATGAAGACACAATAGTAGGAGATGTGGGATTTGAAGATGTGCTGAAACAAGTATTACCGGAAGAGGTATATACAGATGAAGAGAGTGAAGAGCCTGAAGAGAGTGCCTCACCGGCAAGCGAACGTCTAGTTGAGAAGGGGTCTCCTAGCGAACCATCTAAGATACTAGATGAAAGGTTAAGTGCCGAGAGTGCCTTACCGGATACCTCAGCTATTATAGGAACTGAGATGGAGTTGTCTGAGACAGTTCCAGAGACTCATTTGCGAAGATCAAGCCGCATACAAGCTAAGACTACTTTGGTAGCAGAAGAAAGTTCCGGTGCTAAAACCGATGCCTTCCCCAATGCGGTTGAGATAGCGCATCATAGTGATGCTGGTGAACCAGAGAGTTACTCTGAAGCTGCATCCGACTTGAGATGGCAGGAGGCAATGAGAAGCGAGTATAATTCACTCAAGACGCATAAGACATTTCATCATGTCACGGATTATGACTTAAGACCGATTACCTGCAAGTGGGTTTTCAGACTAAAGACCAGTGCAGATGGAAGTCGGCGCTACAAAGCTAGACTAGTAGCAAGGGGTTTTGAGCAAGTTTATGGAATAGATTATGGTGAGACCTTTGCTCCCGTTGCTCGGCTAACTACGTTTCGCATTTATGTCGCTCTCGCACTCGAACTCCAAGCCACGATCTACCATCTTGATGTGGTAACGGCATTCCTCAATCCCGTGATTGAGGAAAGGACAGCAATTATGATTCCAGAGGGGATTGAGTGGCTCGATCCCCAGCTAGCGCAAGACCTTACTCCTTCCTCCAAGCTCTGCCTTAATAAAGCACTCTATGGCTTAAGACAGGCACCACGCTTATGGTATAAAGATATTGCTGCAACACTTAGTTGTAACAGGTTTACTCATGTTTAACTAAATACAATGAGACCGGCGGTAGTCCTGCTAGCGCTGGGCTCAAGGGAGGCTTCTGGAGAGGTGAAGGGAGAAGAGTATTAAGTAGAGAGCGAAGGGAACAAAGGATCGCCGTTCAACC
>QOVD01003386.1:0-13992 GCA_003521225.1 Tuber microsphaerosporum | reverse complement strand
GAGGGCGGGCGGGAGGACTGGCCACCGTGAGTGACTTTGCCTAAATTAGCGTTGCCTAGGTCCACTAGGATCCTCGCAACTCCATCATCTCCTTCGGGGAGAGCTAACGATGGTGGGGCTACGACGGCTTTGCCGTCTCCCCTGTCGAAACCTTCGTTGTCTTCCGAGTCAGAACTTTCGCTGTCTTCCGAGTCGGAACCTTCGTTGTCTTCCGAGTCGGAACCTTCGTTGTCTTCCGAGTCGGAACTTTCGCTGTCTTCCGAGTCGGAATCTTCGCTGGCTTCGAAGTCGGGATATTCGATGTCTTCCCAGTAGGGACCATCGCTGTCTCCCCCGTCGGAACCCCCGCTGCCCCCCGGGCCACCCTCGGCGTTCGCAACCTTTACTATCTCTACGCACCCATTGCCAACCTTCCAGGAGAGTGGCATGCGGACATTTTCCGAATTTTCCAGGTTGGGGTTGACGTCCTCTCGTTCTAAAAACAGCTTGACTATCCCTTCACACCCGCCCGCAGCTGCCCACCAGAGTGGTGTCCGGCCATATTTGGTGTCTGCCCTGTCGGGATTGACATCCTTTTGTTTCAAAAGAATCTTTACTACCCCCTCGCGCCCTCCCGCAGCTGCCCACGAGAGAGGTGTTCGGCCATATTTGGTGTCTGCATGGTTGAGATTGACGTCCTCTCGTTCCGAAAGCATTTTTACTACCCCCTCATGCTCTTCCTCAGCCGCCCACGAGAGAGGTGTTCGGCCATATTTAGTGTCTATACGGTTGGGATTGACGTCCTCTCGTTCCAAAAGCATTTTTACTACCCCCTCATGCCCTTCCTCAGCAGCCCACGAGAGAGGCGCTCGGCCATATTTGGTGTCTACACGGTCGGGATTGACGTCATCTCGTTCCAAAAGCATTTTTACTACCCCCTCATGCCCTTCCTGGGCCGCCCACGAGAGAGCCGCTCGGCCATATTTGGTGTCTACATGGTCGGGATTGACGTCCTCTCGTTCCAAAAGCATTTTTACTACCCCCTCATGCCCTTCCTAGGCCGGCCACGAGAGAGGCGCTCGGCCATATTTGGTGACTACACGGTCGGGATTGACGTCCCCGTGTTCCAATAGCACCTTTACTACCGCCTCATGCCCTTTCTCAGCCGCCCACGAGAGAGGTGTTCGGCCATATTTGGTGTCTGCATGGTGGGGATTGACGTCCTGTCGTTCCAATAGCATCATTACTACCCCCTCATGTCCTCTTTGGGCGGCCCAGGTGAGAGCTGTGCACCCCATGCAGTCGACTGCATTGAAGTCCCACTCCTTTATTTCGCATACAGCTGCAACTATGTCCAAGATCCCGAGAAATGCTGCTCCGTGGAGTCCTGTGAATCCAGCAAACCCTGCCAACTGGTCGAAAACCATTTCGGAGCTTGCCCATTGAAGAGGACCCAATAACAGTCGAGCGGATATATGCTCATCAAATCTACCGAGAAGCCTTAGTGCAAGTCTTTTGACGCTTTCTGTCATCCCCCTTCTTGCGTGCTCCCCCCAGTATATTGAAGCATATTCTAGAAGAGGCATTGTTGGGGGCGCCCTGAGAAGATTTGGCGAGAGATCCCTGACAAATCCAAAATTGAGATATGTCAAGCAGGCCTCGGCAATTGTTGAGTGGGAGCTATGAGACAAGGTAGGATCACTTGAGAGATGTTCCTGAAGTGTGAAGTGTACCAATCGGACCGTGGAGGAAGACGCCTCGACCGTGACAAGGCCTAGACAACATTCTAAGAGTGTCTTTAACGCGGGAACCTTTTCCCGATCCAGATCAGCTGATCCTATCTCCACTCCTAGGGCATGACAGAGCTCCTCGGCCCGTATCGGCCTTTCCGAATTCAACACCCACATCAGCACCTTTAACCCGAGGGCCGGCTTATTCCCTTTCTGTGTCTTTAGCCGCGCTAGGGTTGTCGTGTAGGCATCGCTCAATCCATTACCTCGTGCCATCTCTTCAAGTTTCTCTCTTCTCTGACCAATTGTCACCTCGCACAGAATAGCGTCAATGTTCAATGAAACGAGGAGGAATCTAGACAGAGCCGCTGGTAAGTATACATCGCTGACAGAAGGGAAACGCCAACATACATATTAGACATCTTATCCAGAATAGTTTTCACAATCTCCGCCCGTAAATTATCGTTCATCGCCTCTGGCTCGTCATCCCTGTCTAACCTCATCTTCAGATAGTTCCTGATATCGTCTTGGTTAGGGCTGATTGGTATCGCAACCGCCATGGCGAAATATCTTTCAATAGCTCCCTTCACATGAGGCCTCCCGGTTAAGAATATCCTCGTTCTAGGGGACTCCCGAATAATATCTCTTAGCGACTCGAGTAGCACGGGAAGATCCTTCGGTAGGCATTCATCTAGTGCATCGACACAGATGAAAACTTGGGGTAGCTGGGCAATCGCGGTCCTCAACATTCGCATCAGATCGGCAAGTAGTGGCCTCCTCTCTTCCTTAAATGCCTCCCGTATCTCCTCTGGGATCTCCCTGCCTACCAGCCGCTTCAAAATCGCTCCCATCATGTTGATGACTGTCTGCTCTTGCTGAGCATTATAGTCGCAGTACAGCCATGCAACCGCAATATCTCCCCCCCTTGCCTGATCACACAGGCTGTCGATTACCAGGGAACTAGTATTTCCGACAGTTAGTGGTATTCGCTTCCTTCAAAGAATCCAGCCACTTACCTCAGATGTGTCTTGCCCGCTCCCGGATCCCCGGAGCAAAACAAGACGGCCTTATCGACTCCTCCCTCACCTCCCCTCCACTGCCGAAACTCTCTTGTTCCCAAAAGCCATTCCCCGACACCTTCACATCGGTTGGTGCGCACGCCATGGTGTCTGATATCTGGCTCTAGTGGAGATAGCCAACGCATGATCTTTGAATCCTCGTCGGATTTATAGACGGTGGTGTTGAAACTGCCCGTTATGTTTCCGCAGCTGTCATTGCCGTCGCCGAATGTGACTGTGTGTGTGCCTGTAGTCTGGGCCATGATGCTCGGTCAAAAACTTCGGTTGTGTGTAGAAATAGTAGAGAAATATGTAGAGTAGAGAAATATATAGAGTAGAGAAATATGTAGAGTTAATGGGGGTTAACGGGGGAGTTTACAAAAATTTCCTGCGAGCGAGGCGGAAGAAAAGCGGGGGTTATCTAGTTTCTTCTGCGGCTACTACAGCCCAATAGTTTTCACGACAAAAAAATACGAATGCATTGGAGAATTTGGTGAATTGCCGAGACCTAACTCTGCCTCAGAAATTCTTGTCTAACAGTTGCAGTGCTGTACCCTGCAAGCATAGGGCACAGCAGCCTATGGGACATACCCTACTGAATTGTTTGTGACATGAAACTCGCCCCCCATCATTCATAATGAATGTAACCAAGCCCCCCACCCCAATATAAAACTGTGATAGGACACTTGAAGTGAGAGGTTCGCTTAAATGCTCGCGCTGGTGAGCTCCACGTCACTACGAATCTGTATATTTAGCAGCCATGTCTCATCATTTCGGAGGGCATTGTGTAGAGAGTCTGGCTCACATTCTTCGTTTGGGGAGACTCTCCTTAGTTGAGTTTCGCACTACTTGTAAGTAGATCGAATTTATTTAGGAGGATCTTTTCTATCATCATTCGCAATCAAACCTGTCAAAACCACAATTCAGGATCCCAAACCGGGTTCCCTTCCCGAAAGGCAAAAAATCCTCAACCTAACTACGAACTTTTTTCAACTATTTCCTTATCACTTTGTTCTTCCAGAGTGCTTAGTCTGCTACTCGAGTACCGGTACGATCTGGAAACACTTTGAGACCCCCTGTATAGTGAAAGCGAGAACAGCACAGCAACGAAAATGTGGGGGAAGGACCAACAGCGATTCTATTCCCTAAACCGGCGGATGCACGACCTTGCTTAAACCTATGGCCCCGCTGATGCACCCCACGCTCCCAAAACTCCGGTAAGAGCACAGCTGACACCGAAGCATCCTGGGAATCGAGGTTGTGTAAACTATCGTCATACTCTTGGCTTATATGCAGGATACAATAGGTTAATAGCAATTATGGTCGACCCATATTGGGTCATCGGCTCTTTTATTTAGTTTTCCTCGCGTACTCTTCTTCATCCTTCCCTCTTCATTGCCCGACGCATTCTCTTTCAATGAATAGTTGCTGTTTGAGGAATTTGTGCAGGCAAAGCCTCCGTGGATTGAGATGTAAATAGAAGTTTTAAGAAGGCTGTTTTTCGAGTTTCTTCAGGCTCTTTTCTATTTGTCTGATTTTGCTTCCCCACTCCCACTCCCCCCTAGGGTGCCAGTTTGCCTTGATCTTATCGTACGGAGGTACAGCGCCTAAGTTTTGTATGTTCCAGTAATATATTATTCGGTCAAACCAGGAAGCATCCCTATCCAGGTCCTCTATCCTACGGCATTATGTTCCATGGGATAAGCCAACCCAACTCAAAATTAAACTAAACCAAACCAAAACAAAACATAACAACAACAACAAAAAAAAAATTAAACCACAAAATTTAAAACCAAAATAAAACCTAATCCATATCCGTTCCTGCCGGATTTTCTATCATCATATCCTTAATCTTTTCATAACATCCTTCATATCTCCTTACATGTATTCTCATGTTTCCTGCCACCGCAAAATCCTTATTGCACCCCATACAAATTATCTCATTTCCCTTAAAAACTTCTATCCATTTCATCACCATCGCCGTTTCAAATTCCTTTTCCCACTCTCCTCTTTTATCAATTTCTTCGATCCAGTACTTCTTCTCCCATTCCCTTCCGCAATTTTTATTCCTTCTTAAATGTTGTTTCAGGCCAGATCCACCTGGTCTTACTGTACTTCCTCCTCCAAATTTCCCTTTGCATATATTGCATTCCACATCATCGTCATCGCAGAAGAACCATCTGCCCCTAAGCATCTTCTTTGTCATAATGCACGGTCCACTATGATGATTTTCACACTTTCGGCATCTTTGTTTGTCGTACTTTTCGGTGACAATTTCGCCGTTCTTTTCGATCGTAATCGTATGGTCGAATGGGTTGCCGAACATTATTCTCACATTTTGTATCTTCTCAGTATTGCTTGGAATACCTAAGTTGAGATATTCGTTTTCGGTCCACCATTTTTTCCATTCTCCAATTTTTTTGTCATCGAATAAGGTATTTTCCGATGGTCGATTCGTTTTGTACTTTTCGCATTTTGTCAAGTGGTGTCGTTCGCTCCCGTTCGTGCAGTCTTCGTGTTCTTCTATGGTGACACCGGTTCTTATCCTTATTAGGATGAATGCGTCGAGTCTCGTTAGACCTTTCAAGTGTGTTGGCTTTTTCGGGAATCTGTTGTAATAGTCGTGTCCTTCCGTTTTATGCCATTCTGCCCATTCTTTCCTCTTCATCTCTTTTTCTATCCTTCCATGATCATCGATCATGTCCCATCCAATCCATCTACCTGGTTCCATACGATCATTAATCGCTCTCTTCGCTGCTTTATCGACCGTTTCGTTTCCGATGATATTTTTGTGTCCAGGGATCCATACCATCGTTACTTTATCCAGCTCGTTCATGATAGGTGTCATGATATTGTAAACGCCTGCCGTGTCTCCGTCGTTTGTCATCTTGTCTATTATCTTCAGTGCTGGAAGACAGTCCGAGAAGTTTGTTAAATCTTTGACGTTTTTCGCTTTTGCGTCTATCATGCTGCATGCAATCGCCGCCATTTCTATACCTATTATACTCATGCTGCCGTGTATCGCCATTGCGGTGGTCTGATATATGCATTCCATCCCTTCCGCCCAACCCCATGCTACTGCTCCTTTCCCCGACTTCTTCGATCCATCTGTGTATACCCATCTTTTGCCATTTGTTGTCGTGAAATCTTCCATTATCTTGTCGTATTTTCTTATTGCGGCTTCTTTGTCTTTGCTGTATACTACCAACGGTATGGTTTTCAGGCATTCTTCGCTTTGTGTTAGGCTCGGTTTGATGCCTTCGCACTTCCATTTGTCGTTGAGGATGCCGTACCAAGTGTATTGTTTTCCGTATTCGTAAGTGATGCTTCGGCGGTAGCATCTCCTTTCGATATATTTTTTCTGTATTTCCGTTGGAGGAATGCCTAGCTCTGCTAGTAGGCATTTATTAGCCGTTCTTTGTGGTGTTCGGAAGATCGATCTTAGGGTATCGTTGATATTAACTTGTATCATATTCGTTGTCTTCTTGTTGTTTTCAACGAATTCTAGTCCGTACCATATCGTTGGCAA
This sequence comes from Tuber microsphaerosporum, assembly GCA_003521225.1. Classification (NCBI taxonomy): domain Eukaryota; kingdom Fungi; phylum Ascomycota; class Pezizomycetes; order Pezizales; family Tuberaceae; genus Tuber; species Tuber microsphaerosporum. The sequence continues at coordinate 7,696 of QOVD01003386.1, read as the reverse complement.
GTATACCGATTGTATCAGTCTCATGCATTCCCATGCTCCTATCCCTCCTTTGCTTCCATATCTTCTTCCTACTCCTAGTATCCTTCCTTTTACTTCGATACTTCTGTCTATCCAGTATTCTGCATGTCCGTTCATGCTACCGTTCTGGTTGAATCTGTGACCAAGTATCCTAATTTCTCCAACTGCCTCGATTATTTCTCCTCCCATTTCCAAATCTGGCCATTTCGTTTTCCCGAAACCCATCCATTCTGTCTTTTTTGCTGCAAAGTCCATGCCTCTTAAATTGGCAATTCTTTTGCAATCTTCAAATATTTCGATCAGTCTCTTGGTCGCCGTTTTTCTCGATTCTCCGGCCACCATGATCGTTCCGTCATCGAAATAACTGTTGACAAGACTGCTTACGCTTGGTGTATATTTAAATCTGGGTTTAAATATTTCTTCGACGTATATTCCGAACAGGTATGGCGATAGAGGTGACCCTTGGGGTACACCTTTGTTGACATTGTAGGGTTTGCTGATTCGTCCGATTATTTTTAGCTCCATTGTCCTACATCTTGTCCATCTTCTTAGCCATTTCATGATCTGTTCGTCACACTGTTTGTATTGCATTAATTGTAATAACAGATCTGTGTCTATATTGTCGAATCCTCCTTCAACGTCCATTGTCAGTACCGCGCAGTTTTTATATTTATGGTGTAATAAAAACTCTGTTATTTGTTTAATCGAGTCATGACATGATCTCTTTTTCCGTGATCCGTATTGCGTATCTCCGATAACTACCTCCTTTTGTAATTTTTCAAGAACTATTCTTTCTATTACTTTTCCAATCGTCGGTAATAGATGTATCATTCTCCACGATTTTGCGATGTCGTATCTCTCCTTTTCTGATTTGGGGATTAGCACTGTTTGAGCATGGTGCCATTTGACGTGTCCTTACTTAATCAGATTGTTTATGGTTTTTGTTGCGTAATCTCTATTGTTGTTGAACCATATTCTAATCAGGGGATATCCGATTTCGTCGATTCCGCTTGCCGTGTTGTTAGGGGATGCGTTTAATGCTCTGTTGATTGTTGATTCATCAACTTCCCAATCGACCGTTATGTTTTCCCATTGTTGTTCGCATTTCGTGTCGAGTTTTTCCGCAATGATATCACAGATCTTTTCGTGTTCGGTGTGTTTTATTCCGTCGTTATCGATTAACGGGGGTATCACTCTTCTCGAGTCCAAGTCCTTTATCATGTTGAAGATATCCGGGTCCTTCGCGCTCTCCAGTCTTTTCTTTAGGTCGTTGTACCTCGAAGATATTAAGGTGTTTCTAAATATCTTTCTGCACAAGTTCCATTCTTCTCTTTTTCCTTCTCTTTTCCATCTCTTCATGTCCTTGTTCATTATTTCCAAGTCATCGTTCCACCATTTACACTTTCTCCTTGACATCGATATTCTTTCTTGTTTTTCAACAAGTTTTTCAATACCTTCCCATCCTTCATCTTCATTGCTTATTTTGTTCATCTCTTTCTTTATCTCTTTCCAGTTTATTTTCTTCCAATTTATTTTTGGTCTTATTGTCGAGTCTGTTGTTGACATTTTCAGTCTCGTTATCTGGCTACTGTGTTCCAGTCCGCATTTGTCTGACCAAGTGTTTTTGATTTCGGTGCATTTCGTGATGCACATATCTATGTTTGAGATATTTCGGAAGGTCGGAATATCTCTCGTTATCGTTCTGAATCCTTCTCTTTCTATCATATCATTCAGATATTTTCCATAATGGTTTCCTGTTCCATTATTTAACTCCCAGGATTTGTGCCTAGCATTTAGGTCTCCGACGATCGTGTTGGCTTTCTCTATTTTTCGTAGCCATCCTGTCATTTCGTCTTTCGTTCTTTCGGGACTGAGGTATGCGCCGCATATTATCTTGTCGTGTCCGTTTGCGTCCTGGTATCCAATCCCCACTCCACAACTTTCTTGAAACTTTAAAGAAACTAATCCTACAATCTCGCTCTTAACAAAAACCTCCACATTACTGTTATTTTCAGATGAAAACAAATCAAATCCGTTTTGTTCATGATGAACATATCGTCCTTTTCCATCTCTTGGTGGTTCCAAAATAAAAAAAATATCAACAAAAGAAAAAATATCCATCGCTAATGTCCTATTCCTTAAACCCCTCCCCACGTTTATCGTACATATTGTAACCCTCATTACCATTCTCCGGGCACAACTTTCTCGTTCTCGTCTCTTTGGCTGTTAAACGGAGGGAGTGAAGATGCTCTCATTACCTCTTTTCCTTTTTCAAGTCTCGTAAAAGGTCTTGATGTGCTGTCTCCTCTTTCTTCCAAATCGAGTTCTTGTTCGTCGATCGGGGTTTTTCGTAAACCGTCTCTTTGTTGATTCGGTTTCTTGATTTGTCGGTAATTCCAATTACCGAATTTGGTTCTGCGTCGATTGGTGTACGCCTTCCGTATCTTGGTACCGTACTTCTGCTGTTTCTCAGTACGGTGCATTCTCTGTATCCCGTGAAGTGGTCTTCGTTTTCGCATAGCATGCATATTTTCCGGCAATGCGAGCATGCAATTCCTTTCGGTGCTGGGCAGTCGATTATCGGACATTTACGTTCTGTCGATAGGTGGTTTTTCCGGCACCATCTGCATACTGCGTCGTTTCTGCATTCTGGTCCTGAGTGGTTACATTGTAGACATTTGTCACAGACAACTGTCGTGTTAGCCTCTCTCCATAGCCTGCAAAATCTCTTTCTCCCCAAAACCATTATTTTCGGGTTATCGGAACTCATTTTATCTTTTAGTTCCTTCGTTTCTTCGCATAGCAGTATCAGGCTAGCTGTGCACTGTTTTCTTGCTTTCATTACATGTAGTTTGCCTGCCCATGACGGTCTTGCACTAATGTAAATCCCTGGGTTGCTTCTTTCGATATCAGCTGCAATCTCGTTAAAGGCGTTCTCACCTTGCCACATTTCTGGTTTCCAATCCTCTCTAGATTTATATAGAGGAACCATTGCAATGGCAATCTTTATTTTCCTTGTGTCTCTGGCGAAGGTAAATTCGGATAGCCCTAATTCTTCTAGGGCTGATCTCATAACTTCTTTTGCTGTATATAAGTCAGCAGCTTTTGTTCTTGCCAAACACAAATCAATATCTCCCCATTTATTTCTCTTGACAGTTGAAAAGTATGCTTCGTTGTTAATATTTTTCAACGATTTATTCAACGATGTTCTTACCAATTCGGCGTTAACATTTTCTGGTAGAACATGTTTGACACCTCTCTTTCCAGTAAACCTTACCCTAAGTCTCCTTTCTCTTTCCGGTGCTACTTCGTGTTTCACCCAGTTGGTCGGCTTGTTGACCTTTTTTGTTTGGTTTTTACCGATAACTTTGGTAAATCCATCTGGGTTGGCCTCTTTGGTGATTGTTGCCCAGGTCGATGTTTCCTTTTGTTTGAATGCTCCGTCTGATCTTTTAAAGGTCGGAACGTCCGAACTATTCGGTATCGGTTTCGGTAATGTCGGAACCGTTTTGGACATTGTTGGGGCCGGTCTATGTGTTGTTGGTGAATTATCAGTATTCACCTTTACCTTATTCACCATATTTGGTACATATGGTTTTGTAGGATTTCCTTCTTTACAGCCTTTGCATCTGTATTTTCCTTCTTTCAGTTCGTCAACTAGATTTTCTAGAAAATCTCTCATGTCGTCGTTTCTGTTCATTTCTTCTGTCAATTTCTGTTCGAGTCTTATTATTCTGTCATGGTCTGACAGTATACTTTCGACTACTTCGCCGTCTTCCATATTCTCATCTTCTATTGCTGGCGTGTTATTGCCCTCTTCGATGTCTTCGATCGCTGCTAAGAGCACTTCGTTTGTCGAGTTCCCATTACTGTATGGTACTGTCGTCGGCAGCGATTCTTGTTGTGTCGATTCGATCGGGTCTCTTGTTGTCTTCTTGAATCTAAATCGCATTTTGTTATCATTCTTCTTTTCCTCATTATTATTAGCATGTTTGCTATTTCCCATGCCGGTTCCTTCTGTATTCTTCCCTTCTCCTAGATTCATTGCTACTTCTCTGTTGGTAGCTGTTGTTGGTCTATAGTCGTCATCTGACGACCTATCTTCCTTAAAGTTCTTGTATAACTTTCTCTCCGATGACTGTAGTCTGTCGATTATCGTGGAATTTCCCCAAGATGACACGGCTGATGCACTTGGGCTTTCTATCGACACGTAACTTGGGTCAGTTGATTGTGTATGTTGTACATACTCACTATCTTGGGAATGATTAAATAATATTCCCGTGGAGGCTGTTTTGTCGATGCCGCATCCTTTGCATCCCATTGTCATCATGACTCCTTTCATCGCGTATTCGAATTCTAACACCGTTTTTGGGTTAGTTTCTCCGATGATTTCGTATATTCTGTCAGCTCTGTGTAAATTAGTACACCCATCATTGTGTCGAATCTTAATTTCAAAGCCGTCTGGGAGTGCATAGGAGGTGATCAACACTCTCGCTATCAAATTACCCGACTTTCCCACTTTTTCTCTCTTTTCCTCCATCTGTACTCACCGGGTACAGATCAACTGTTACTTGCCTAAAAGGTTCATGACCGGACTACTAGGATTTTCCTAGATATCTCCCCGGTACTCTTTCGCCTTTTCGGACTTTCACAGTGCTATAGCCGCACCCAGCTTCAGTACTTTTTGGAAGTTAATTCTCGTGAAGCCTATTCAGACTTTTGTTTCTCTCGATCTCGTCCTATCAGGATGATGTCTCTTCGTCTTTAACCAATGCTCAACTGCCACGAAGTATAAAATGTGATATGTGATCAGATGAAAAGGCAGTAGGAGTTGGTTGTATGTTCCACAAGCGAGATTTGCTGCCCCTACCCTCTGTGGAACATACAAAACTTAGGAGCTGAACCTCCGTAGTGCTCTCGCTCTTTATCCTTGCGATTTTATTATTCACCAAGCCAGGGCACCCTTAACCGCGGCATCAATAGCCCCAGCCTTAGCAACCACAAAATCCCTAGCACTGGCATCAGCACCCGCAACTAAACTATCAGCAAATCCCTCCACTTTGGCATCCCCATCAACACCAATATCAAAGCTACCAATGGTTCAGACCCAACCCCCTAGCGGTCCCCTTATTCCTCCATCGGCATATGTGCCACCGCACAACAGTTACGGACCGCGCTCGGAAAAACTTTCAATTCAATCACTCACTGCAAGGGCGCCGACCCATCTGACACCTGACCCCTCCAGTTAGCAACATGAGAATGGTCACCCACCAAGCTAGAGACCTCCGGGGAATGCACCTACCACCCTCAGGATCACTAGCAATCATGAATAACGCCGAACAAGATCCCTAGTATTGGAATGCACTTATTGAAAATTCCAAGTTACCCATGAACCCAAACCCTACCATGCGATTTTGTTCTGGGGTGTGCAGGGTATACTCTCTCGGTTTCCGGGAGTGTGCTAATAATCACGGAGCAAAGAAGTGTCGTCGGCCATCCGCCACCCTATATCCTTTTGCCAACCCAGATATGGATTTTCTACGCGACGCTGTTAACCTAGACAATAGCGATCGCAAACAAGGACGTTTTGGCTCTAGTTCAGACCTAATTAAAGCTAACATTCGTAGAATTTTTCTCGAAAGCACGAACCCATCCTAGCATCCTTACCGACCTCTACAACAAGCACGATTGTTGATATCTTCTAATACCACACATCATCAGCCATGGGAAACGCTGACCTCCGCTACCGAATCTAACGAACTACCGGTTGGAACATTGGATGCTCATCTAAATTCTGCTCAATCCAGATGAAGAATACTAGCGCCTAACAGCTTTCCTTCAAGCCTCAAAACACATCATAGTCGATTCAACAACAAAACGATCCGTACCACCGACCTCCATTCCCACTAGGCGTTCCCGGCGGTCCCATATGACTGGGTCGTCAGACGATGCGCAGGTCTGCTTGAGGGAGCCCTCAGCTCCGTTGCCGGCCGCGCCGAAGGGATGGAGGAGGTCCCGGACATTAACATGAAGTGGACGTTTCAACGGGAGGAAATTGTCCACTATTTTTTTCTTTGAAATGGCTTGCGGAATTTTGTCTATATCTAGTCTACGATAGTTATTGGTGATATTTTTCTGTGATGTATTTACTGATCGTATATGTGAATGCTAGTTCAAAGAGAAGAATAAAGTGTATGAGAGACAATGTTCAGCCACTTCTATTCCAACAATTTGAGCATGAAGAGGACTTCTTAAGTACAAAAATCAGTAACTACTCTTGCACGAACATCATACGACTTCTACCTCTTCTCACACCATCCAGTTACCCCTCATACCCCCTTTGCTTCCCCTCTTTACCCCACTTGCCTGCGTGTCCTACCCCTCCCTCCGCATGCTTCACCGAGTTCCAGACCCAACGGACAATCCACCGTTTTCTTCTAGCATCTTCTTCCTTCTGGCGTGGGGTTGTGTGCGGTGAGGAATCCTAGGTGAGCGCAGGTGATTCACAATATTTGGGAGGATGTTTTGGACTGGGATCAATCGCGAATGTTTCCTATGACTAATTGATTTTGAAGTGGTGGTTTGAGGTTCCTTTCTTTCAATTGCACCTCCTAAGCCATACTCTTGGGTTCTTGCCGGGGTCTTCCTGTATTTTACAAATAAATCCAGGAAAGTTGTCTGGCTCGAGTTGTGATCGCTCTCGGCCGCCTCGCAGCTCACATGATGAACTACCACTGGCAGTACCGAAGTATTTATAAAAAGAACCGCGATTGGATGCCAAATTTTGGCGGCATGTAACAGCAATCATTTTTAAAGATACTTCGACATTACGAGTACAAGGAGTTAGAGGGGTACCAAGACAATCACGCCTTCTCACTCTGGACCTCCAATCAATACAGTGTCTGAAGTATGGCTTCACTGTTACGGAAGGCATGAATGCCTCCGGCTATCTGCTCGACTACTTGCGATATTGACACGAGCCATGTTGATGTATGTTGATGCTACTAGTATAAGTAGGCGAGTTTCAGGAGGATCAATAGGTATAACAGGTAAATTATGATAGGAAGTATCTCTTTTTTCCATCGATCCTATATCCTATGCCCTCATTTTACCCCTCAGCTCGGGCTTCTTGTGTGCGGCGACCGACACCCTTGGTAGAATTGTTAAAAAAAATCAGAAAAAAACAAACCATAGCTCTAGAGAATTGTATTGGATTAGGAGAAGTAGGTTTTTGATTTTTAGTGACACCACCGAAAACGACATCTCTCGATTCCTAGGAAATTGAAACTGGCTATTAGTAAATGGAGCCAGATATATTGCCAAGGGGATTACCGACATCTCACCAACTATGTTATCTGGGGCTGGATCGCTGAGGTATTGGTAACAATAGCAGGGGGACGCAGCTATTCTGGAAAACCGGCAGTGTTCCCTGTTGGATTGCGGATGTGTTCTATGTAACTAATACGGTACTCCAGTGCAGGCCTGCTTGGCTCCTATCAATCTGCTGTATGATGCAGATACCCTAGGGGTATGACGGTAGTTTACAAAGTTCCGATTCTAAAGAATAATGTGGTGAAGCGATGCTTCCGGCTTGAGTCTTAGGCCCTGTTTGGCACGCCAGCTTTTATAAGGTAACACCTTACAAACTGCGGTTTGTAAGGTTTCCCATACAAAATAC